>CP139507.1:36018390-36040346 GCA_021014915.2 Artemisia tridentata subsp. tridentata | reverse complement strand
AAGAGTTCTCAGCTTCAGAAATCAGTTTCTCATTTGATTGTGTTTCCAAAAGAACATCCTTCTGTTTCATTGAAAAGTTGGAAAAGCTCATAAGCTCACTATTTTAGGCTTATAAACTTAAGAAGACCCATTGATATAAACATGTATTGACATATAAGCTCACTATTTTAAAAAGCTAAAAAGATAAAAAGATTCATATAAACATGTATTGACTTTATAAGCTCACTATTGACATATAAACATGTACCTTGGAAACAGGAATAACAATTTCAAACATTTGCTTATCATTCTCAACCTTATCACTTTGTGCCAAAAACGGCTCAGCATCCGACTTCAGTTTTGTACTAGAACGTGACGCCTGTTTCAGTGAAAATAGTTGTTTAACTTTTATGACATCTATAATATAAATACCATTCAATATCACACACCTCCTGATCATGATCAACAGTCTTCTTGTCGTTTGGTTCATGATCAAGATCCAACGAGCAATCAACAGTCTTCTTGTTTTTTGTTTCATGGTCAGATCCACTAGAGGGCTGCATAACGAAAAAAATTTGTTAACTGTTTAATTAAATGTATAAGATAGAGTGTATGATAAATGTTAGGTGATAATATGACCTTAAAGTGTTGCTCAATTGCTAGCATACGTCTCTGAAAATCATTCTTTAGTTCCCCAAATTTTCGTTCAATATCAGATGGATCAGAAACATTGACAGCATCATCAACTTGCACAGGATTGGCGGATCCACTTGATGTCTGCGTAAAAATATTGTGTTAAGCAAGTAAATAATAATATATGTTAAATAATGATGTATTGATTATAAGTATATAACCTTCGGAATTTTCAAATATTCTTCAATTGCAGCTAAGCGACCACCAATATCCCGTTCCATAGCAACAAGCTTTTCTCCAACTGAAGCTTCAACCAAGCCATGACAATCAACCTCACTACGGATTTCAGTACGGACATGTGTGGTATGAACACGTGTGTGAACACGTGTCTCAGTTTTCACCACTTTTCTCTTCTTTTTTTTCCCTCGTATATCAGATGACGAGGTTCCCGTCGAGGCAGATTCAAAATACTCTACACTTGAGCTCCACCATTGTGTCTTCATCTCTTTTGGTGTGGGCTCAAGTGTATTCAATTGGATTCTCGAATAAAACAAACTTTCACGATCAGCTTTTTGCAATTTCACACCGTCACTCCATGACACACACCTTGGTATGGACTTCTCCTTTGTATGCCACCACTGCTTTGAATTGGGGAATATTTCCAATACCCATATCTGTGTAAACAACAACAAATGCAATATAAATAATTTAATAGGCATTTATTGCAATAAATATTAACTTTACAACAAAACCAACAACAAATGCAATATAAATAATTTAATAGGCATTTATTGCAATAAATATTAACTTTACAACAAAACCAACAACAAATGCAATATAAACTACTAATGATCATAGACTAATTAAAATGATGTAATAAGCTAATTATTGATTAGATTAGGCTACAATTACCACATTTTGACTTGTTTTCTGTTAAGCTCATTTTTTTTAATTTATCCGGACCCGTTAAAACTTTAGGCAGCCGAATTAACCCGTTCATCAAGCATAATAAAGTAAAGGAGATGGACAAATAAGCACCTACTTGTATATTTTAATGCTTGCAATGCAACATCACATGCTACAGGATTATATGATTTTAAAACTGTCTATTCAAATTATGCTAACTTATTCTAATTATCTAACAAGAACAGAAAAGGTTACTTACCTTCAGAGGGAAAACAAAGCCATTCAAAGTACATTGAGGCTTGGAACCGTCTGCAATTTTGGTCAAATGAGCTTCACGGTTTTTGAGGATTGTATTATATACACTATTGTGAAACCCTTTCCATATACGTTCTCCCCATGGGAAATTATTAAATGCATCAAAATCATCAACTAATACCATCAACTCTTCTTGAATTACGTGTCTCAGCTCTACACCCATAAAAACATATTCTAAAGCAAACAATAAACAAACACGGACAGCATCTTCATCTGATAGTTTTTTAAATTCATCATCTGTCTCAATAAGTGGTTGTATATCATATCCTTTAACTTTTGCTATCTTGGGAAAAACACGGGCACGGAAACTTGAAACACAATCCTCAAAATGCTTTAACGAAATATTACCAAATTTAAAACCAGTTAACAAACAGAATTCCTTCCTACCAAACTCCAAAGCATGATGTCCGATATCAAAATAAAAAGGGACGTTTGTATTGGCGTTCTCGATTCGTCTCTGGTGTAGAAGCAAAAAGTGGAGCATATGATTGTCATGCTCTTCTGTTTTTAGATTTAACCAGGGACCAAACACACTCTTTTTAAACAAGTTTAAAGCATTCGGTTTCAATGCCAACTGTTTTCCTATAGTTTTCAAGATGTGTAACTTCGTTCTCATACTGAACTTCACATCATAAGCCTACATTAACAAGAAAAAAAGACAAGTAAATAATGGATATTCATTATATGTATATAAGTATATAAGATATTCATTATATGTATGGGCCAACAATTTTATTAGAAGCATATTTGAAGATATGTTAATGAATTAGAAGCATTTTTAGTTTCTTATATCTAATGCATTGATATCCTAACAGAATTTTAAGAAAATTATAAAAATCCTAATTGCTTATTGAAAAGCTATTTAAAATAAGCTAAAAGCTAACTGCTAACTAGAATAAGCAACACTAACTAGTTAATAAAAGGATTTGATTGCAAGCTAATTGTGAAAAAGACCCAAGGGCACGCTGGAAAGGTTGTGGGTTGTGAGTTGTGAGACCCAGGTTCGAGTCCTGGGTTTTGAACTTTTTGTGATTTATTTATTTATTTATTTTTCTTTAAACACAACCCTTTTTCCCATGAAAATAAACAACTTATGTAAAAGAAGTTTTATAGAAAACCTTAAAATAAGCTGTTACAAATCGTTGCAACCCAACAGTGGGGTATTTTGTGTTCAAAATGGGTTTCTTTGAAAATTTGGCAACTAACTAATTCCAATTAAGCCAAACACATTAAGCTAAAACAATCCATGCAACAATAACAACAATTCCCAAGATCACAATTAATCAATCAATCTCAGCCCCATATTGAACAGCATGCAGCAGCAGAGATGAACAGCCAAAAGGATGGCTTAATTGAAAGCTTCTAAATAAGCAAGTGTATCAAATCTTTAAGCAAACTTTTAAAACTATCCTAGGAAGCTACCTAAACCTACAAAGAACAAACCCTAACACTAACTAGTGAACAATCTATGAGCAATAATTCAATTGCTTCAAAACAACTCCAACAGTACATACCTATCATTCAGAGTCTTCCAAAGACTGACAAACTGGAAGAACATAAACAGTTAAATCCAAACACTCTATATCCTATTTTCTATTCTGCGCACAAAGTTACTACTAAATTTTCATAGATTTGACTATAATCCTAACTACCTTTCTACATTTGTTGTTCAACAATTTGCTTCACAAAAACTAACCTTTTAGTCTATATGGCATTTGGATATTCTAATAATAATAATAATAATAAACTTACATCAACACGGTTAAAAGGGGGAGCCATTGGTGTGAGTAACCGGAGAAGAATCGGAGAAGATGATCGGAGAAGATGATGTGATCGGAAGAAAGAATGGTGATCGGTGAAGATGAAGTGACCGGAGAAGAATCGGAGAAGATGAAGTGACAGGAGAAATTACTCGGAGAAGATGAAGGACCGGCGGTGTTTTTTTTTCTGCCAAAAGTTGTAACTTTTTTTTTAAGTGAAAGTGATAGTTAATTTTAATTAAAGAATATTAAAAAGTTCAATGAATAGTAAAAGGTACAAATAATAGTAAAGGGTACAAAGTACAAGTCTAATCATCTGTACCTTGCATCATTTCCAATGTACTTGTCAAACAACTTTTGCACGTGGATCAATAGCCGCCGGTTGAGTAGCACAAAGGTTGAGTATTTTTTACAAAGGTTGAGTATTTATGTTAGTTATGGTAGTTGGTGTGGGCCCAGAATATGTACACGTGTCAATATGTTAGATAGGTTGCGGAGTTGCGCAGATGCGCATGACCATTTAGGGAATTTACTTGAAAAGTGACCATGATGGGGACCCAAAAAAATATTTTGTACTATTTTGGTACTTATCTCTTGAATACTTAAAATATTTTAAAGATGAGTAAAGTTGATTTCCTAAAATACCCTTTAAAATAATTAACTTTCATCTATACTAGATGGGAGATGATAGGCTAACACCCCCGGGGTGTGTTGACTTTGACCCTGCTGCCGCCGCTTGTACTGTCTGCTTTATCGGGTTGTATATTTGACCAAAAGTAGGGGGACACCACATGTAGGGGGTGTTACCATAGTATAACCCATACTAGATATAGAGCACGAAATAAAAATGGTAACAACATCATTACCACTAATTTAATAGTTTAGATATTGTTTAATCCTAAAACTTTTATATTTTTTTGTTTTTAACCAATAAACTTTCTTTCCCGCAATAACTATAAATTGAACCCGGAAGATCACACAAAAATCACAAGTTTGCAAGTATAATTATTTGCTACTATACATCTCGGTTTATGTGAATATTCGTCTGGTTTAATTAACGCGCGAATTTAGAGTGCAACCATTTTCCAATTAATGCTCGTTGACCGTATTAACAAACGATTTGTGTTCGATTTTGGGAGCTGTTATCCTGACAACCCCATAGGGGGTGTTTGCAATGATTGGGTGCATCGGACGGTTGTACTGTCTTTTTTACGGGTTGTACATTTTGACTAATATAGGTAGGTCCCACATAGTATGGGGTGTTAGGATAGTATGACCCTAGTTCTTATTCTAGAAATATGTTTGCCACGTATCACAACGATAGGTCTAACTGAAAGATATTTTTTATTATATAAAATAGATTGATAGATTATTTTTAAAATTATATCACTCAGCACTCATATTTCAAAAATATTAGAGATGCACTTTAGATATGTTACAGCTTTACGGACCTCACACAGAGGTGGGCTTAAAAGAAATAGTTTATGAGCTTGCTTTCTGTAACACGACTATAGTTCTAAGTTTGTAACATTTCTTGTCAAACAGAAAATTTGATTACATTTTCTTAAGATACTTTTGTTAATCATAAGTGTGCATGGGATTATCTTATTCACTTTTAACTGTCTTAAATGTTAGTTTTCACGCCATTATTATAGCCATGTCCATTTTGATCATTCCATGAAAACCTCACAATTTTATAACTTGAATTTATGAAAACTTTTATTCACTTTGGTATGTATGTGGCTCCCACTAATAATACGAAGACGGATGCTTCAATGTAATAAATTTAGTTACAATGAAAGTAAATCTATCTATACTCTTAGCTTCACTTTTTGGTCATCTTAGCTTCACTTTTTGGATCCCATTATCCACTAACAACCTCACTACTGTCTCTGGTGGCAAAGGATGAGAACACTGTGTTCCCCAATTAGCACCAATTCCATTCACTGATGACATAAATGGAATCAACATAACTAGTATAAAAACTTCACAAACCCCAACTGGGTTCTTCATATTTAAGCTTTTTCTTCAAAACCCACAAATCTTTAAGTATGAAAGTACTAAAAACACAACAAGATTTGTAAATCTTGAAAAGGGTATTATTACAACAAAACACAAATCTCAATTGAGATGGGAATTGGCAGATCCGACGAGTTATGTTCAACCACAAATACAAAAGTTTCGGATACAAAAGTCTCCTCATTCGGATCTAGCTCATTTTCAGATCTAATTGTATTTGTTAGGGTTTCTATTAGCCCCAACCCCAACTGCCTCCCTCTCAATAGCCCCAACATTTCCCATAAAATCCCATCAAACACCTTAACAACCAACTCACATCAATCTACCAACCAAGACTCGAAAGCAAAAAAGACTAAAACAATATTGGAAGATACACTTCTTTTGAATATCCGAAAAATTAAAAGAAAGAACAAAACAAACTTTGTGATCTTCGTTTGTTATCTACCCACAAGAAAACAAGTCAAACCACACAAGAAAACAAACTTTCCATATTTTCTTTCGGGTCAAACCACACAAGAAAACAAGTCAAACCTACCCGAGACCCTTATAAAAGGATCTTGAAGAAGCCGCAACCTTGTGATCTTCGTTTGTTATTTGTGTTTGTGTTTTTCGATTAGAACTGGTATCAGTGATTATTGTGTTTTCGATTAGAAAGGAAACCAGTGATTTTTGTTTGTTATTTGTGTTTGTGTTTGAGTCTTTGCAACAAAAGGAAACAATATAAAGAAAATAATACAAATGGGAGAGTGACTGAGTGAGTGGTTGAGTGAAATGACCAAAATACCCATAATTTTAACGGTCAAACAAAGTTTGACTAACGGTGATATGAAAAATGGACCAAAAGTGTTACGGGTCGTCGGATCTTGGACTGGATCCGTTACAAAATAAAGTTTTGGACCAAAACCGTTATACCCGGTAAACCACGAGGACCAAAAATGTAGTTAACTCTTTTAAGAATATACATGTGTCCGAACAGGTTTCGCGTCCCATTTAATTTCTTAGGCTCGGGGACAAAAGTATTCATGAACAGTACAATGGTTTTTGACGTTATTTGTTAACATATGTTAGCTTTAATTTTAGTGATTAAAGTGATGGTCATTCAACATATTAGAACTTTGTATTTTATGGGCTTATGTTAGACTTAGTTTATATTTAAAAAGCCTAGCCCATGAGCAAAGCCCACACAAGGCCCACAAGGAAATATCCTTGTAGTATTTAAAGTTCAAAATGCCTCATTTAGGCAGGTGTGCAAAAGGTGTGTGTGTGTTCTTAATAGAAAAAAGATTAAACATTTCCATCTCTCTAAATATATCATTCTATCCATACACCATTGTCCCATCTCCTCTTGTGATTAACGAGCAACATATGTGTGATAAAGAGTGATTCTCGGAGACAACAAGTGGTATCAACAGCCGGTCAACGAGGTAGGAAGTTCTTGTGTTCGAATCTTGTTGAAAAATACAATTGTGTTGCGTTTTTTATCTCTTAAAAACGTGGCCTTTTGTGCTCTTTTGGCTACTGTAAGCAAGTCTCAAGAACAAAAAGGAGTATTTTTTGTTTGATCTTAGAAACTAAAACATCCATTGTTATTTTTCTTTATTTAGAAAAGTTACAATTTGTGTTTTATATTTCTTTTCGATTCATACAAAAATCATGTGCTAAGTTTGTGATTATTATTATGCTCTAAAAACTTGGTTTGGAAGATTTTTGGGTTTGCTACTGGTTCACAGATCGAACATTTTCAAGAATGATTTAGTTGTTGTGTTTTTTGAATATTTTAATTGGAAGATCTTTGTATTATTGGTCAAGTTGGTGGAAAGTGGTTAGGAAAGAGTGCAAATTGGGTGAAAAGTTGTAAGGCTTCACGTGGGCACAAGTACTCAAAAGTCAAAAAGTGGGAAAAAGTGAAAAGTTTCGGAATTGCACAAGAATCTCGCAATTGCAGTACTTTGTCGCAATTCAGCTACTGTCTCGCAATTGATTCTGTCGCAATTGGTCTATCGGAATTGGTCTCTGTTATCGCAATTGGGTCTCGCAATTGGCAACTTCTATCGCAATTCAAACCTTATCGCAATTCAAGGGCTGTTTCGCAATTCAAGTGATTTTCTCGCATTTCAGTTTCGCAATTGGTGTTGTCTTATCGAAATTGATCTCGCAATTCACATTTTGGACTCGCAATTGATGCAATTTTTAGAATTGGCAACTTTAGTCCTTGTACTTTCAGCTGCCTTAAGAGATCTTTCGAATTTGACACTTTTGGCCCTCGCAATTGTGATTAAAAGACTTCAAAGTTAGATAACTTTTAAGGATTTGATTCGAACGTAATTTCGTCAACTCGAAAGTGAACTCGGTATTTTTACTCTTGTATAAGAGTGTAAAATACTTCGACAAACGGTTATCTAACCTTTTGTATAAAAGTGTTAGATTTTATATAAATTACCGATTTATATAAATTAGATATATTTCTATCTAAATTGATATTTAGCCATAATTTGTATAAATTTTGGTCGAATTGAAATTTCTATAGAAAGTGTCGTGTTTATCTAAATTGTAATTTACATAACTTTTTGTCGAAATTGTAAACTTTTGACTTTGTCTTAATTATACTTGAATCAAGTTTCGTAACGTTATTTAATTTGTTACAACTTCAACGACGATCATCAACAACACATCAAGACTTCACAACAAAAACCAAGCTTAACCGTCAACAACCACAACTCCTATTTCGTTGCAACGATCCTGAATCAACTTTGTCACACATCTCAGGAAAATGGAATCAAGTTCTCAAGAGGGACAAATGTCTCCGGTTATGCAAAACTCTATTCGCTCAAATGAACGATGTCTCATACACTTTAAAGCAATCATAAGTCTATGTGAGAGACTCACAAAAGCAAAAATGTCAATAGTGGAATCATATGCTTTTGATCGAATGTTTGCTAGACTCCTTGAACCTGAAATGGATTATAGCACATTCAGAGAGAAACTATTGAATAACATATTTCGAATAGAGAACCAAATTGAACGAGGATTTGACTGCACTGAAACATATCAAGCATTCAAGGCGCACTTTAAATGGTTTTTCGACTTAGATTTCAGAATAGTCGAAAAATATCCGGGTTATGATTCTAATATCCAAACTTGGAGTGGATGCGTCACAAGTGACCTGGAAGCTGAAACGTTTAGAAATGAGTTGCGTTGGAGAATAGACTTACTGGAATCACAGCTTACTCAAAGATCACTTCATCTGAAAGAAGTGCGGGAAGAGAAGCAAGTGATTGAACGGGAAAGAATTGAAATGGAGAAGCAGGAACGGGAAAGAGAGCAAATTGAAAGAGAACGGCTCTTAAAGGAATCAGTGGGAAATGAGAAAGAGGCAAACAAAGAAGAAGAAAAGGTCGATGAGGGTACAACATCTGATGCTAGCTTGGTCTTCACGGAAACAGACACATCTTCAGAACAGCATGTTGAAAGCAGCACTCCAAGATACGATTCGGATGCTGAGGGTTCACACAGGAATGAAGCTGTTTGGGATACTGAAGCTGACCACATCAGACTTTCATCCGACATTGCAATTGTGGCTACGGTACAACATTCAAATGATAGTAATATCACTCCTACAACCCCAGATATGGATCCTAATGGAGGTGAGCCTGCCCAGGATGGATCTTCTCATGATCAAGATCATGCCATATTTGCTTCTTTAATCCATAATTTCAAACATGAACTTGAAAAGTGCAAAGAGGACAATCGCAAAACTAAGCAAACAAACATCTTATTGTCCAAAGAGCTTGAAAAATTAACAAAAAGCAAAGACACTGAAATCTCAAACCTTAAATCTCAAGGTCAGAAATATGTGGATAGAAATTTGGGCCCCGCTAACAGAAAGGTCCAAGAGCTTTTAAAAGAGAATGTTGAACTAAAAATGAGGTACTCAATGCTTCAGGAAAACACTTCAAATCTTAAGATTGTTAATACAAAACTCGAAAATGAAAATCAAGAGGTTTTAAAACGTTCAAACAATCTTGAAGAAAAACTTCGAAAAACAGACCAAAGTGCTCAAACTCTTCAAATGATGATTCCTAAAGCTGAGAAAGTTCATAAGGGAAAATCAGGAATTGGTTTTGAAAATACAGATCAGGTGGAACATAAATTTTTGCCGCCTGATGCTCTGTTCATATCAGAAGAAGATGAAAAATTGGCAGAGGAAAAACGCTTAAAAGTCAAAAGAACAAAAAACCCACTCTCATACCAAGGCTTTGTGTATGGTTGTATACAATTGTCAGAAATACCAAAACCACCTTTAAAAAGAAAAGAAACAAATGTGAAAAGATTTTTCAAAGAAGTTCAACTTGCTACTTATGATGCTAATCTATGGCAAAATAAAGCGAGGAAACAGTTTTGTAATCTTAAATATCACATTGACCACACGTTAAAGGTCATTTGGTCAAAACAACAATACACCGAGAGTGACTACCGTCGTCTCATGTCATCAGACGCTTGGCTAAAAAGGGAAGTCTGCAAGTATTTAAAAGATGAGATTGAACCTCTTGTGAAAAATATCAATTTCAGTTTTGAACATTTCGAAAAACTTCTTGTCACTGATATGAGAGAAGATTCAAAGTACATCCATTCTCTTGAAGATGAATTTGATGCAAAATGCTTAAATCTTGATATTCAAAAAGAATTTTTCACAAATCAAATTGAGTCACTCAAGTCAGTGTATGTCAGCCTTGAGCATGAGAATGTGGATTCTGATCATACATATTTTTTGAAATCTGAGAATCTTTGTTTCAAAAGGAAAATCACCGATCTTTCAAAAGAAGTAGCTGAAGTCAAAGAAGAATTATCAAAAAGAATTGCTTCTTCTAAAAAGGAACAGATTTTTAAAGAAAAGTGTGATGATGCCAATATCAAGTTTGATTTGGATGAACTTGATACGAAAAATATTGAATTGGAACATGATGTGGCATCATTACAAAAAGAAAATGAGCATTTGAAACAGACTTACAAAAACCTGTTTAATTCAATCAAACGTTCACGTGTTCTGAATCAAAAATCAAACACGAACCAAAAGGAGTCTGAAGTATTGAAGCCTCAAGTTACAAAAGTTTCCTATCCAAATCCCCTGTTTGATTCTGATTCTCCCGAGTTTGAAACAGAAAATGCAAATCATGTGCTTCAAACAAAAGTACTTGAGCTTGAAACTCTTTTAGCTCAACGAACAAACGATCTTGAGGATGCAAAAACTGATCTTTTCAACAAAACGAACAAATTCGAAACATATTTTGAAAGACTTGAAAAAGAAAATATTGTTTTCGAACGAAAATTGGCTCGTAAAACGGATGATTCAAAAGCCGAAAAAGATCATTTTTTGAAACAAATTGCTTCTTTGGAATCTAAATTAGCATCCCAAGATATTCTTCAAAAAGAATACAGTGATTTGCGATCATCATACAATGCCTTAAAAACAAAGTTTGATGATCTTAACCGTTCAAAAGGAAAATCTCCTGTTTCAACCAAGTTTCCCAAAGAGGGTAGTGTTTTGAAGAAGGTTTACACGGGTGAATCTTCAAAACCATTTTCGAAAAAGGTTTCCCAGTTTACTACCTATTCTTTGCAAAAAGGAAGGAAGTTTACAAAGAAACCAATATTTTCTGAAACACCTACTCCTCCAAAGCTTTCAAGGTCAAACAAGTCTCATGAAGAGACTTCGAGATTTCAAACTCCACAATCTCGCTTTACATGGGTAAGGCAAGTGTGGAGACCAAAGCAAAGTCCTTCAAACTCTGAAAAACTTCCGCTGCAACACAAGGACTCTGTTTTGAAAAAGGATTTTAAATCTCTGTTGATTCCGCGAGTGTTATTTCCTGATGAAAAACCAGTTTTCAGTCCTCGTTGGAATTCAACCTCTTTGAATCAGATTGACACAACTTACAAATGGATTGCAAAACATGCTAAACCCGTTGGTGCAGTGCTCAAATGGGTTCCAAAAGTTGTTGTCTAATCTGGTCATAATGGCTTTCGTATATTTCAGTACGAAACCCGAGCTTCAAAGAAAGGAAAGTGCTTCATCAAAAAAATTTCGAGCACTTATCCTAAAAATCAATGGCTTGTAAGTATTTCAGCTTACAACCCGAGCTTCAACGTTTTGGCTTATGCACACATAACAGTGCATAACCCGTTTTTCAAAGAAAGGACCCTGTTGTACGCTTTATTGCAACAATCCTAAAAGATAAGAAGTTTTCATGCAAAGTTTTTCAAATCTAAACTTCTTAATCTTAAGCAAAATTTTATTCAAATATTCTTCAAAAGGTTTTTCAAATCTTTTCAAAAATTTTGCTTAAGATTTTTTAAATTGTTACTCCCCACTTGCTTCAAAATTTACAAAATTGTCACAACCTATGCAAGTTCCGAGGGGGAGTATTTCAGAAACAAATTTTGTTCCAGAAAGTTCATGCATATCAGTTTCTCCCTATTAGCTTTCAAAAAACAATGATTTTAATCAAACGGTATCAAAAATACCATTGAAATGCTATTTTTGAGGGGGAAAAATGTGATTAAAATGTGATCATGGTTCGAATCTCAAAGGAGCTCATCAGAAAGACTCAGATTAACCATCGAATTGACGAAGCTTAAATGTCAGCAATCGAAAAGACTTGTCCTGGACGGGTAATAATTTCAAGCTGAATTTATTCAGTGATGCAAGCGTGATGCGTGTGCGTGTATGTTGTAGTATAGTTTTAGCACGTTTAGATGCCTACTCAAGTTTTAAATTTATATTTAGCCGACTTATCAATAACACACACACTTAACGAGCAGTGTACCCGGTCAGTATGAAGATAATGGTAAGTAGAGTGTCGATCACTAAGAGTGGAACGTATTATCTCGTTATTCTAATCAGTATTTTAATATCCTAACGCAAGGGGGTTTCAGCCTGAGAGACTGGCACGGTTTGTTTGCAATTAAATAATAAAATAAACCAACAGGCACGAATCAGCAAGTAGCACACACGTACACAGATAAATACTTGAGACAATAAGAGGGCTGTCCTTATGATTAAGTAGATTGTCACTTGTTTTATTGATAGCTTTATATGAAGTGTATGTAGTTAACCCTTTCTCGTTGGTCCTATTCTTATCGGCGAGTAAACCCTTAATGATTACTTATGTCTAAAAGTTATTCCTAAGTGATCAATTTAGTAATAACCGTGGGAGCCACATTATGTCCCGCAGTCAAATGCCCGCAAGCCACTAATAAACACAGAGGTTATCAATGCACTAATAAGTAGTAACCAAAGACATCAACATATAAACTTTAATTGATGGGAAAGCAAGTATTAAAGGGAGTGCAATCTTTCGTTGTCACATTACACAAGCCACCAATCCTGATGAATTAAAGTTTGCTAACACAATAAAACAAAACTACTTAATGAATTAAACACATGCAGCACCTTCTTACAGCTCTTGTATCTTTGATTTGGGTGTGTCTTGTGCTGCCTCCTTGACTGAATTCGTCCTTTGTTTCTCCTGTTCGAACTTCGGTTTTAGGTTTTCCGGCTCTTTTTAATTCGTCTGGTCTACGGGGTATTTATAGTTTCTGTCTGAGGGAAGATGCGGCGCATCTACTAAGTAGATGCGGCGCATGTACTTAACTTCGCGTGGGGTCCAAGATTATAATATTCAGGAATATTCGTACACCGCCAGAAGATGCGGCGTAACTCCATGATTAGATGCGGCGCATGTCCTCTTGTATCTTGGATCGTATCTGGTGATATCTTGATAGAGATGCGGCGCATGTCGAGAGTGAGATGCGGCGCATCTGGAGCAGAATTGACTTGATCTTGTCCATATCAGTAGACCTTCAACTTTATGCACGTTTTGCTCCATAATTAGTCCAAAATCGCTAAGTTTCACCAAATGCTTGTTTTTACCTGAGAATTACAAAAGTAAACGATTAAGTATCAATCCTCATACATAATATAGTAAAACAAGTCAAATTAATAGGATAAATGATAGTAATAAAATGTACTTATTTGAGTTCATCAAATATCCCCCCACTTGAACTTTACTTGTCCCCAAGTAAACCTTAGAATCTCTTTTATGAAAATGTATCCTAAAAGATGTTAGGATTTATTTTTATATTTAAGCATGTATTCGTTTATTTCATAATCACACAACCAAACACTTAACGATTCAGAAATAAAATAAAATAAGTCGATAAAAGCAAATCTAATCGTTTAACTGTCCAGTCGCGACGAATATTCTGTCATAAGCTTGGCAAGTATACACATCTCCACCACTAAAGCTAAGGAATAACAAGTCTAAAGCGGTAAAAAGGGTTTTTAGGCTTAAGGGTTAATTATTCTCTTTCACTATCGATCTCAAATTCCAGAAAAGGCGACAAAATCACAAATACATGATCGAATCCACGAACACGATACTTGCAATTGCTCAAATCCTTAACTCGAATAGGCTAAAGATAGGTCCAAACTTCACCAATAATAATATATCAAAAAGGGCGACAAAGTCATAAATACATAGCCGAATCCACGACTACGATACTTAAGATTGCTCAAATCCCTAATCTCAATAAATCAAAGGTTTGGTTGGATAAAGAATAATAAAGGGCATGGATAACATTTGGGATATAAATTGGTGCAAAAATAAAAATAAACAAAGCAAATAAATTAAAATCCTAAGTGTGGTTAATCACTATCCCAACCATCCCATGAATAAGACTCATATCATCGAATAACTCACGCTTTAACACTTGAAACACACGCTTTAGGTAGACACGAATTATACTCAACAAGATCTTAATCAAAGAATAAACCTTAATTGGCGTTCCCATAACTGCCAATTCCCATTCAATCCATAGATATAGTACAACAAATAGTGGTGATATCGACCACTTACATAACTTTACATAAGTTGGTTAAAACTAACTTCCAACTTTTCTTTCTTTCTTTTTCTTCTTTTTCATTTTTTTTTTTTTTTTTTTTTTTTTTTTTTTTTTTTTTTTATTAAACATAAACATAGATGTGTAAAATTTCACCACATCACTATAACTTTCTTTCCGGATAATTTTTCCATACTTTTTATGACTTCAGAAATAATGGTAATAGTGAAAGTAGTAAACACACGAAAAATGAACTCCAAAATATACAATATTTACTTTCACTCCAATTGCATTGTGCAATTTCCCGACCTAACCATAGATAATGAATTACGCACGCGAACACAGGTAATGTAAGGAAACACACTTTGCCTATAGCAATCAACCAACCATGGATTCTAATCTACAGGGTAGGCTAAGGTGTAAGGGTGTAACGAAACATTTTAAACATAGGTGTAAGAAACGAAAGGAATGGCTCTGAGGGTTTTTCTAGGGGTATCTTACTCTAAAAATGAGAGTAACAAAAGGGTTTATACGGGGGTTAACTAACCAGTGTAGTTAGTTAATAACACATAACATATAATAGGCTATTTGGGTGTAATCCTAGAAATTTACCAAGTTAGACAAGTCACTCCAATTATATAAATAATACTTATTATGGTGGTCTCGAATAGTATACAAGCCAAGTTCTAAAGTTTACAAGTCACCGGCACACTCATAGATTTGTGAATTTTGAAAAATCACAATTTTTGAAAATAACGTCATGTGTGCAGTTATGCAACTTAGATCTTAAACAAAAACATGCTAAAAAAATTTTAAGTTTGATATATTAAGCACATTTTAAGCATAATTTTTGAAAAAGTTTAGGACAAGTAATTGTTAAGTGTTCTAATTCTCCAATCCCCCCACTTAAGTTAAACAACGTCCTCGTTGTTTGTATAAAAGGTTGAAAACTGGAAAATAAAAGAATTAGAACAGAAAAACTCCCCTGAGATTTGCTCGGTATGATCCTCCATTAGTATAAGAGCAAAAATCAACTTCTTGTGGATTAGAACGTTAAAGCTTCATACTTGATGTATCCACAGGAAATCCAGGAAACTATAATACCACCAACACTTTAAAACACACCTAAGATAAGAAAGGTTCAAGCTTTGCATAATACATTAGTAGTTAGGAAAAATAAAACTTAAAAATTAAAACTGAAAATCATCAGGTCAGTCGATGCGCCGTATCTTATTGAAGAAGATACGCCGTATCGAGCCTGGAATAAATACGGATCAGAATAAAGATGCGCCGCATCCTTAACCAGGGATGCGCCGCATTAAAAATAAACTGATAAATAGTTTTAAAGTCGAAAATAAAAATGCAGAAAAATAAAATAAGATATGACCATTGCAGGAGATGCGTCGCATCTCAGAATTGAGATGCGCCGTATCCTCATGCGGCCTGGACTGACTCGACACAGAAAACAGAATAGTAAAAATTCTCCGGGTTGTCTCCCGGTAAGCACTTGTCTTTATTCCAGAGTCTTCAAGTTAGACTCACGTTCAGCTCAGCAATAAGTCCTTGTCACGGTCCATCCTTCGTCCTTCATCCGAAAGATTTTTCCGTATATCTCTGCGACGTTTTCTTCCGTTCGACTTAATCTAGTATAACTCTTTGTCTTCACCGCAGTATATTCTTCATCAGGACCCAAAGAGTATTTGATGATTTTAAATTTTTCAGAAATAATCATGGGCGGCTCATTGTAAGGAATCCCAAGTAGTTGACACTTTCTTTTGGTGAACTCTTCCTCGTTTTTATCAACAAACTTAAAATAGGGATCCTTAATCAAATAATCATCTAGTTCTTCAATCAACGACTCATTATTATTATCATCTTGAATCGCCTCCCATTCTCTTTCCAAATCATATTGTAACCGTCGACTAAGCTTTGTGAAATCATCAAACTGTTTATGCACCCATTCCCAGAAAGTAGTATCCGATGTTCCCTTAAGTCCTTTCAAGCGTTCAATTCTGCCCTTTTCTTGTAAAGCCTCCGCCTTTTGTGGGCAGTCTTCAACATTATCGTACCACTCATAATCTTCAAAGGTTACATCGTTTCCAACCCGTCTCATCCCAATTATACTTCCCCATTACAGGTTCCGTCACTTTTATAATCACAGGTCGGCCAAACACTACTCCCGTCCTTGAAAACGAAGGGTGTACAGGTGTGATTAATGTGCGCAAATTCCCATGGTTTATCCCAAACCCATGGTACTTGATCATTCCATTCATAGTACCAGGTGTTTTTGAAATCGTCATAAGTCTTAAATCCTGGTAGTTCTCCAGTAAGCACATCATCGTCGACTTGAAGAAGGTAGTTAAATTCCTTGAACTGCTTGCACAAGGGTGTCTCATAATCGAACACATCAATGTCTATTCTGAATAACTCTTCAATGCCTTCATTGATTGTTGAATCATGAAGTGACGACCCATAATCGCTTTCTACTTCTTCATCTTCTCCTCTCATCCAATATACCCATAATGCATCCTTAGTAGCACGATCCATGCACTTATGGTTATTAAACTTACTAGCCAACCATTCTGAAAAATCAACATCGTGAGGATCGTGGTTAACGTCAAAGCAAACCTTTCCAATCATATTCTTTTTTATCTCCATGAACTCGTTAAATTGCTTCTTAAAACTCCGAGTCAACCATGAAGTCATAATCTCCTTGACTTCATTTGCAGGGGCAAATTCCGGACTACCATATTTGAGTTCTAGCCAATCATTGAGGGAGAGGTCTATCAATCTTACCAATTTCCCATGAAATAGTAACTCCGCCAAAGCATAATTCATGTCACTATCCTGATAGTTCTCATTCAATCCCCAGTACTGTTCGGAATAAGGCATGTAAGAGTTTTGGGTATTGCCTCCACCATAGCTTTCGTTGCTTGAATCCATGTATGCAAGATAGAATTTCCCATCATCTTCTTCGATAGTAGTCCAGTTCAATCCTTCGGCTTCAATGATAGGCCATAAGAGCGACAATTCTTCTCCAGTGTACCTCACAAATACATCATAAGAGAATACCTCTTTGTCAATGTTGCATAAACGCATGAATTCCTTAAAAGCAGCTTCAAGAGGAGTCTCCCAAGAGAATAAATCAGCATCGATCATGAGTACATTGAATGAATCTGAAAACAAGCATTCCTTAGCAAGATATCCGTTAACTGACATGTCTTCCATAGCAAAATCTGTCATCCAAGGTAAAATCATCAGTAGGATTTGTTCGCTAGAAGAGAAATTAATGAATATAGAAACGGATATAAGAATAAAAATAGCTGATATCTGCAGACGATGCGCCGTATCCAAAAAGTTGGATACGCCGTATCTTAATACGTTAAAATTTAATCAGACTTTATCCAGAAAATAGATACGCCGCTTAGAATTTAAGAATGCGCCGTATCAAATTAATTAATCAAAAATCAGCTTATCTAATTAAAAATTAAATGCGTCGTATTAACGAAAGTTAATGCGCCGTATTTTCGTTACGTTTAAAAAATAAAAGATTTTTGATTCAGAAAGATGCGCCGTATCGATAGAGATCGATACGCCGTATCTGTTTAATAATTCGCAAACTGTTTTTAATTAAAATAATAGATACGCCGTATCTGCTAAAGCAGATGCGTCGTATGGCGTTAACGTTTAGAAAATTTTTTTTTATCGAAAAACAGATACGCCGTATCTGCAAAAGCAGATGCGTCGTATTACTTTATCGCTTAGAAAAATTTTCTTATTAAAAACAGATACGCCGTATCTTGGGGAAAAGATGCGTCGTATCGAATTAATTAAACGCGTTGTATATAAAAAAAATTAAACGCAATACGCCGTATCTGAGAGATCAGATGCGCCGTATCGTTTGATTTAGCACAGTACAACGATAGCAGAACAGAAAAATACGAAAAATAAAAACAAAAAATTAAACACACAAACAAAAAATAAACACACAAAAATAAAAGCAAACAAATAACACACAATACAACAAATATGCAAAATAGTACAATGATGCAATTAATCTAATAAAAAGAAAAAACTAATTAAAATACTAATCAAATTAACAGATAATAACAATTCACTCCCCGGCAGCGGCGCCAAAAACTTGATGCGTGTGCGTGTATGTTGTAGTATAGTTTTAGCACGTTTAGATGCCTACTCAAGTTTTAAATTTATATTTAGCCGACTTATCAATAACACACACACTTAACGAGCAGTGTACCCGGTCAGTATGAAGATAATGGTAAGTAGAGTGTCGATCACTAAGAGTGGAACGTATTATCTCGTTATTCTAATCAGTATTTTAATATCCTAACGCAAGGGGGTTTCAGCCTGAGAGACTGGCACGGTTTGTTTGCAATTAAATAATAAAATAAACCAACAGGCACGAATCAGCAAGTAGCACACACGTACACAGATAAATACTTGAGACAATAAGAGGGCTGTCCTTATGATTAAGTAGATTGTCACTTGTTTTATTGATAGCTTTATATGAAGTGTATGTAGTTAACCCTTTCTCGTTGGTCCTATTCTTATCGGCGAGTAAACCCTTAATGATTACTTATGTCTAAAAGTTATTCCTAAGTGATCAATTTAGTAATAACCGTGGGAGCCACATTATGTCCCGCAGTCAAATGCCCGCAAGCCACTAATAAACACAGAGGTTATCAATGCACTAATAAGTAGTAACCAAAGACATCAACATATAAACTTTAATTGATGGGAAAGCAAGTATTAAAGGGAGTGCAATCTTTCGTTGTCACATTACACAAGCCACCAATCCTGATGAATTAAAGTTTGCTAACACAATAAAACAAAACTACTTAATGAATTAAACACATGCAGCACCTTCTTACAGCTCTTGTATCTTTGATTTGGGTGTGTCTTGTGTTGCCTCCTTGACTGAATTCGTCCTTTGTTTCTCCTGTTCGAACTTCGGTTTTAGGTTTTCCGGCTCTTTTTAATTCGTCTGGTCTACGGGGTATTTATAGTTTCTGTCTGAGGGAAGATGCGGCGCATCTACTAAGTAGATGCGGCGCATGTACTTAACTTCGCGTGGGGTCCAAGATTATAATATTCAGGAATATTCGTACACCGCCAGAAGATCGGCGCCGTAACTCCATGATTAGATGCGGCGCATGTCCTCTTGTATCTTGGATCGTATCTGGTGATATCTTGATAGAGATGCGGCGCATGTCGAGAGTGAGATGCGGCGCATCTGGAGCAGAATTGACTTGATCTTGTCCATATCAGTAGACCTTCAACTTTATGCACGTTTTGCTCCATAATTAGTCCAAAATCGCTAAGTTTCACCAAATGCTTGTTTTTACCTGAGAATTACAAAAGTAAACGATTAAGTATCAATCCTCATACATAATATAGTAAAACAAGTCAAATTAATAGGATAAATGATAGTAATAAAATGTACTTATTTGAGTTCATCAAAGCGTGTCTCGCAAAGGACTTGTCCGAGTAGAATGTACCAATTCGAGAGATGATCATTCAATATGACCGGGACGGGTAATAATTTCAAGCTAGTCTACCTAGTGATGTAAGCGTGTCTCGCGAAGGTCATGTTCATCGAAAATCGATCATTTCAAAATGTGCGAACTCTACCCAACATGTGCAATTTATTTCAAAAATGCATGAGCACATGTGAAGGGGGAGTGTTGCAAAAACGCAAAACTCTCAATGTGATCTAAATGTGTTTTCTCATAAACACTTTGAGAGATTTTCACAAATGGTTTTATGGCATGCGATCAACAAATCTAGGATAATCATGGTGTAATAAGGTGATTATGGTTAGGTAATGTCTAATGATCCGCCAGAACCGGAGGGATCTACCCAAGGACAATTCCAATAGCTTAGAATTAGAAGTCCTTAGGTAAGATTGAAAAAAGGAGCAAATGAGAAAGGAGAAAGAAGGGGTTGAAGAATGAAAAAGAAAAGTTTTTGTAAGGGTGAAAAGAAATAGCCCTCCATGAAAACTTAGGAAAGAAACCGGGTCAATACATATGCTATCGGTACTCACTAAGGTGATACTGATATTGAAGACAAGACGTCATGAACCCAGTGACGCGGTGCACAAACCCCTCCTAGCCACTCAGATATCTCTTAAAAGATATTTGTTTCATTTCTCACGGAGATCAATGCATAATCTATCGACCTCTCACTCCGAGATGAGTTGATATTGAAAAGGTGGCACTCTGCTCCATGCCTCCGACGACTAAAACCAAAACGCACATAATTGAGTCTAGAGCCATGAGATTCATCAAAAGATCTCTTAGGAACACTTCCAATAAAATACACTTGTGTTCACCAAAATGAACATAAGTTGTAAGTGTCATAATGAGATCTGAACCTGGAAGAGTTGGACGATTTATTGCTAACTGTTTTATGCAGGTACTGAAGAAAGTCCATCGATCATCGTATGTCTCAACATCTACATTGGAAGAATAGACGCTGTGAATACATGAAGATGTTGATCAAGGAAAAGATCAATCCAAAAGACGTTACGATGAAGATCACAATGCATGAAGGAACAAAGAATCACAAAGTTCAAGATGCTGAAGTATAAAGATCTAATCACGTAGTGCATCTTTTGAATGACCATCCTTAGGGGGAGATTGTTAGCTTTAATTTTAGTGATTAAAGTGATGGTCATTCAACATATTAGAACTTTGTATTTTATGGGCTTATGTTAGACTTAGTTTATATGTAAAAAGCCTAGCCCATGAGCAAAGCCCACACAAGGCCCACAAGGAAATATCCTTGTAGTATTTAAAGTTCAAAATGCCTCATTTAGGCAGGTGTGCAAAAGGTGTGTGTGTGTTCTTAATAGAAAAAAGATTAAACATTTCCATCTCTCTAAATATATCATTCTATCCATACACCATTGTCCCATCTCCTCTTGTGATTAACGAGCAACATATGTGTGATAAAGAGTGATTCTCGGAGACAACAACATACAACAATACTTTATACAACAAAATACTTAAACTATCTTGAGAAAAAAAGGTATCTATATTAATCAAGGTGGTTCATTTTCTCAAATTTTCAATAAAAACGACTTTTTAATGATTATTGACAGCAGGAGTTTACAACTCGTAAATATATGAACCAGGGACAATATTGGCAAGATGAAATGTTCATGCTAAGTTATTTTGTATCACGGATTTGAGGGAGTTGAAGATAATGCGGTATCCTTTTTCAGTTGGATGAAATGAATCCCAAAATAAATACTTCGAAACATCATCACACAATGGAGATTTTGGGTTGCACGCAAAATCTGCCTCTATTAAACCAGTTCCACAACAACCCTTATGAACTTCCTCAAAGCCTATGTAAGACAACACGAAAAGATGAATACGTTAGACACAAAATAATCAATAACGACGTTTAATAACATGA